>JAOYRU010001113.1:0-30017 GCA_026315105.1 Locusta migratoria | reverse complement strand
ACAGCAAAATAAAACATTCTGCCGGAAAAATGAAGGAAGTGGCTGCAAGTGTCAAAACCGGTGAATCGCGCACCAGACGCCCACCGAACCTATTGCAACTATATACAACCAAATCATCTGCTCCTTGAAAATATGACTATTTTATTTATTCAAACGACGAATAAACTACATTACCATTCAGAAACAGCAAAATAATACATTCTGCCGAAAAACTGAAGGGAGTGGCTACAAGTGTCAAAACCGGCGAATCGAGCTAGAGACGCCCAACGGTTCATTGCAACTATATACATCCAAAATCATCTCCTCCTTGAAAATATGACTATTTTACTTAAACAAACGGCGAATAAACTGCATTACCATTATGAAACAGCAAAATAGAACATTCTGCCAAAAAACTGAAGGTGTGCAAGGTGTGCAAGTGTCACAACCGGTGAATCACGCACCAGACGCCCACCGAACCCATTGCAACTCTGTATATCCAAATCATCTGCTCATTGAAAATATGACTACTTTACTGAAACAACAGGCGAATAAACTGTATTACCATTAAGAAACAGCAAAATAAAACATTCTGCCAAAAAAGTGAAGGTAGTGGCTGCAAGTGTCAAAACCGGTGAATCGCGCACCAGACGCCCACCGAACCCATTGCAACTCTGTATATCCAAATCATCTGCTCATTGAAAATATGACTACTTTACTGAAACAACAGGCGAATAAACTGCATTACCATTAAGAAACAGCAAAATAAAACATTCTGCCAAAAAACTGAAGGTAGTGGCTGCAAGTGTCAAAACCGGTGAATCGCGCACCAGACGCCCACCGAACCCATTGACATTCTGTATATCCAAATCATCTGCTCCTTGAAAATATGACTATTTTACTTAAACAAACGACGAATAAACTGCATTAACATTCAGAAACAGCAAAATAAAACATTCTGCAAAAAAACTGAAGGTAGTGGATGTGTCAAAACCGGTGAATCGCGCACCAGACGCCCACCGAACCCATTGCAACTCTGTATATCCAAATCATCTGCTCCTTGAAAATATGACTATTTTACGTAAACAAACGGCGAATCAACTGCATTACCATTAAGAAACAGCAAAATAAAACATTTGCCTGAAAACTAAGGTATTGGCTACAAGTGTCAAAACCGGCGAATCGCGCACCAGACGTCCAACGGCCCATTGCAACTATATACATCCAAAATCATCTCCTCCTTGAAAATATGACTATTTTACTTAAACAAACGACGAATAAACTGCATTACCATTAAGAAACAGCAAAATAGAACATTCTGCCAAAAAACTGAAGGTAGTGGCTGCAAGTGTCAAAACCGGTGAATCGCGCACCAGACGCCCACCGAACCCATTGCAACTCTGTATATCCAAATCATCTGCTCCTTGAATATATGACTACTTTACTGAAGCAAACGGCGAATAAACTGCATTACCATTAAGAAACAGCAAAGTAGAACATTCTGCCAAAAAACTGAAGGTAGTGGCTGCATTTGTCAAAACCGGTGAATCGCGCACCAGACGCCCACCGAACCCATTGCAACTCTGTATATCCAAATCATCTGCTCCTTGAAAATAAGACTACTTTACTTAAACAAACGGCGAATAAACTGCATTACCATTAAGAAACAGCAAAATAGAACATTCTGCCAAAAATCTGAAGGTAATGGCAGCAAGTGTCAAAACCGGTGAATCGCGCACCAGACGCCCACCGAACCCATTGCAACTCTGTATATCCAAATCATCTGCTCCTTGAAAATATGACTATTTTACTTAAACAAACGGCGAATAAACTGCATTACCATTAAGAAACAGCAAAATAAAACATTCTGCCTGAAAATTAAGGTATTGGCTACAAGTGTCAAAACCGGCGAATCGCGCACCAGACGTCCAACGGCCCATTGCATCTATATACATCCAAAATCATCTCCTCCTTGAAAATATGACTATTTTACTTAAACAAACGACGAATAAACTGCATTACCATTAAGAAACAGCAAAATAGAACATTCTGCCAAAAAACTGAAGGTAGTGGCTGCAAGTGTCAAAACCGGTGAATCGCGCACCAGACGCCCACCGAACCCATTGCAACTCTGTATATCCAAATCATCTGCTCCTTGAAAATATGACTATTTTACTTAAACAAACGGCGAATAATCTGCATTACCATTAAGAAACAGCCAAATCAAACATTCTGCCGGAAAAATGAAGGTAGTGGCTGCAAGTGTCAAAACCGGTGAATCGCGCACCAGACGCCCACCGAACCTACTGCAACTATATACATCCAAATCATCTGCTCCTTGAAAATATGACTATTTTCTTTAAACAAACGACGAATAAACTGCATTACCATTCAGAAACAGCAAAATAAAACATTCTGCCGAAAAACTGAAGGTAGTGGCTACAAGTGTCAAAACAGGCGAATCGCGCACCAGACGCCCAACGGCCCATTGCAACTATATACATCCAAAATCATCTCCTCCTTGAAAATATGACTATTTTACTTAAACAAACGCCGAATAAACTGCATTACCATTAAGAAACAGCAAAATAAAACATTCTGCCGACAAATTTAAGGTAGTGGCTACAAGTGTCAAAACAGGCCAATCGCGCACCAGACGCCCAACGGCCCATTGCAACTATATACATCCAAAATCATCTCCTCCTTGAAAATATGACTATTTTACTTAAACAAACGCCGAATAAACTGCATTACCATGAAGAAACAGCAAAATAAAACATTCTGCAAAAAAACTGAAGGTAGTGGATGTGTCAAAACCGGTGAATCGCCCACCAGACGCCCACCGAACCCATTGCAACTCTGTATATCCAAATCATCTGCTCCTTGAAAATATGACAATTTTACTTAAACAAACGGCGAATGAATTGCATTACCATTAAGAAACAGCAAAATAAAACATTCTGCCGGAAAAATGAAGGAAGTGGCTGCAAGTGTCAAAACCGGTGAATCGCGCACCAGACGCCCACCGAACCTATTGCAACTATATACATCCAAATCATCTGCTCCTTGAAAATATGACTATTTTATTTAAACAAACGACGAATAAACTGCATTACCATTCAGAAACAGCAAAATAAAACATTCTGCCGAAAAACTGAAGGGAGTGGCTACAAGTGTCAAAACCGGCGAATCGAGCACCAGACGCCCAACGGTTCATTGCAACTATATACATCCAAAATCATCTCCTCCTTGAAAATATGACTATTTTACTTAAACAAACGGCGAATAAACTGCATTACCATTAAGAAACAGCAAAATAGAACATTCTGCCAAAAAACTGAAGGTAGTGGCTGCAAGTGTCAAAACCGGTGAATCGCGCACCAGACGCCCACCGAACCCATTGACATTCTGTATATCCAAATCATCTGCTCCTTGAAAATATGACTATTTTTCTTAAACAAACGACGAATAAACTGCATTACCATTCAGAAACAGCAAAATAAAACGTTCTGCAAAAAAACTGAAGGTAGTGGATGTAAGTGTCAAAACCGGTGAATCGCGCACCAGACTCCCACCGAACCCATTGCAACTCTGTATATCCAAATCATTTGCTCCTTGAAAATATGACTATTTTACTTAAACAAACGGCGAATAAACTGCATTACCATTAAGAAACAGCAAAATAAAACATTCTGCCGAAAAATTAAGGTGTTGGCTACAAGTGTAAAAACCGGCGAATCGCGCACCAGACGTCCAACGGCCCATTGCAACTATATACATCCAAAATCATCTCCTCCTTGAAAATATGACTATTTTACTTAAACAAACGACGAATAAACTGCATTACCATTAAGAAACAGCAAAATAGAACATTCTGCCAAAAAACTGAAGGTAGTGGCTGCAAGTGTCAAAACCGGTGAATCGCGCACCAGACGCCCACCGAACCCATTGCAACTATATATATCCAAATCATCTGCTCCTTGAAAATATGACTATTTTACTTAAACAAACGGCGAATAACCTGCATTACCATTAAGAAACAGCAAATAAAACATTCTGCCGAAAAATTTAAGGTAGTGGCTACAAGTGTCAAAACAGGCCAATCGCGCACCAGACGCCCAACGGCCCATTGCAACTATATACATCCAAAATCATCTCCTCCTAGAAAATATGACTATTTTACTTAAACAAACGCCGAATAAACTGCATTACCATGAAGAAACAGCAAAATAGAACATTCTGCCAAAAAACTGAAGGTAGTGGCTGCAAGTGTCAAAACCGGTGAATCGCGCACCAGACGCCCACCGAACCCATTGCAACTCTGTATATCCAAATCATCTGCTCCTTGAAAATAAGACTACTTTACTTAAACAAACGGCGAATAAACTGCATTACCATTAAGAAACAGCAAAATAGAACATTCTGCCAAAAAACTGAAGGTAATGGCAGCAAGTGTCAAAACCGGTGAATCGCGCACCAGACGCCCACCGAACCCATTGCAACTCTGTATATCCAAATCATCTGCTCCTTGAAAATATGACTATTTTACTTAAACAAACGGCGAATAAACTGCATTACCATTAAGAAACAGCAAAATAAAACATTCTGCAAAAAAACTGAAGGTAGTGGATGTAAGTGTCAAAACCGGTGAATCGCGCACCAGACGCCCACCGAACCCATTGCAACTATATATATCCAAATCATCTGCTCCTTGAAAATATGACTATTTTACTTAAACAAACGGCGAATAACCTGCATTACCATTAAGAAACAGCAAAATAAAGCATTCTGCCGAAAAATTTAAGGTAGTGGCTACAAGTGTCAAAACAGGCCAATTGCGCACCAGACGCCCAACGGCCCATTGCAACTATATACATCCAAAATCATCTCCTCCTTGAAAATATGACTATTTTACCTAAACAAACGCCGAATAAAACTGCATTACCATGAAGAAACAGCAAAATAAAACATTCTGCAAAAAAACTGAAGGTAGTGGATGTGTCAAAACCGGTGAATCGCCCACCAGACGCCCACCGAACCCATTGCAACTCTGTATATCCAAATCATCTGCTCATTGAAAATATGACTACTTTACTTAAACAACAGGCGAATAAACTGCATTACCATTAAGAAACAGCAAAATAAAACATTCTGCCAAAAAACTGAAGGTAGTGGCTGCAAGTGTCAAAACCGGTGAATCGCGCACCAGACGCCCACCGAACCCATTGCAACTCTGTATATCCAAATCATCTGCTCCTTGAATATATGACTACTTTACTTAAGCAAACGGCGAATAAACTGCATTACCATTAAGAAACAGCAAAATAAAACATTCTGCCAAAAAACTGAAGGTAGTGGCTGCAAGTGTCAAAACCGGTGAATCGCGCACCAGACGCCCACCGAACCCATTGCAACTCTGTATATCCAAATCATCTGCTCCTTGAAAATATGACTACTTTACTTAAACAAACGGCGAATAAACTGCATTACCATTCAGAAACAGCAAAATAGAACATTCTGCCAAAAAACTGAAGGTAGTGGCTGCAAGTGTCAAAACCGGTGTATCGCGCACCTGACGCCCACCGAACCCATTGACATTCTGTATATCCAAATCATCTGCTCCTTGAAAATATGACTATTTTACTTAAACAAACGACGAATAAACTGCATTACCATTCAGAAACAGCAAAATAAAACATTCTGCAAAAAAACTGAAGGTAGTGGATGTAAGTGTCAAAACCGGTGAATCGCGCACCAGACGCCCACCGAACCCATTGCAACTCTGTATATCCAAATCACCTGCTCCTTGAAAATATGACTATTTTACTTAAACAAACGGCGAATAAACTGCATTACCATTAAGAAACAGCAAAATAAAACATTCTGCCGAAAAATTAAGGTATTGGCTACAAGTGTCAAAACCGGCGAATCGCGCACCAGACGTCCAACGGCCCATTGCAACTATATATATCCAAAATCATCTCCGCCTTGAAAATATGACTATTTTACTTAAACAAACGACGAATAAACTGCATTACCATTAAGAAACAGCAAAATAGAACATTCTGCCAAAAAACAGAAGGTAGTGGCTGCAAGTGTCAAAACCGGTGAATCGCGCACCAGACGCCCACCGAACCCATTGCAATTCTGTATATCCAAATCATCTGCTCCTTGAATATATGACTACTTTACTTAAGTAAACGGCGAATAAACTGCATTACCATAAAGAAACAGCAAAATAGAACATTCTGCCAAAAAACTGAAGGTAGTGGCTGCAAGTGTCAAAACCGCTGAATCGCGCACCAGACGCCCACCGAACCCATTGCAACTCTGTATATCCAAATCATCTGCTCCTTGAAAATATGACTATTTTACTTAAACAAACGACGAATAAACTGCATTACCATTCAGAAACAGCAAAATAAAACATTCTGCAAAAAAACTGAAGGTAGTGGATGTAAGTGTCAAAACCGGTGAATCGCGCACCAGACGCCCACCGAACCCATTGCAACTCTGTATATCCAAATCATCTGCTATTTGAAAAAATGACTATTTTACTTAAACAAACGGCGAATAAACTGCATTACCATTCAGAAACAGCAAAATAAAACATTCTGCCGGAAAAATGAAGGTAGTGGCTGCAAGTGTCAAAACCGGTGAATCGCGCACCAGACGCCCACCGAACCTATTGCAACTATATACATCCAAATCATCTGCTCCTTGAAAATATGACTATTTTACGTAAACAAACGGCGAATAAACTGCATTACCATTAAGAAACAGCAAAATAGAACATTCTGCCAAAAAACTGTAGGTGTGCAAGGTGTGCAAGTGTCACAACCGGTGAATCACGCACCAGACGCCCACCGAACCCATTGCAACTCTGTATATCCAAATCATCTGCTCATTGAAAATATGACTACTTTACTTAAACTACAGGCGAATAAACTGCATTACCATTAAGAAACAGCAAAATAAAACATTCTGCCAAAAAACTGAAGGTAGTGGCTGCAAGTGTCAAAACCGGTGAATCGCGCACCAGACGCCCACCGAACCCATTGCAACTCTGTATATCCAAATCATCTGCTCCTTGAAAATATGACTACTTTACTTATACAAACGGCGAATAATCTGCATTACCATTCAGAAACAGCAAAATAGAACATTCTGCCAAAAAACTGAAGGTAGTGGCTACAAGTGTCAAAACCGGTGAATCGCGCACCAGACGCCCACCGAACCCATTGACATTCTGTATATCCAAATCATCTGCTCCTTGAAAATATGACTATTTTACTTAAACAAACGACGAATAAACTGCATTACCATTAAGAAACAGCAAAATAGAACATTCTGCCAAAAAACTGAAGGTAGTGGCTGCAAGTGTCAAAACCGGTGAATCGAGCACCAGACGCCCACCGAACCCATTGCAACTCTGTATATCCAAATCTTCTGCTCCTTGAATATATGACTACTTTACTTAAGCAAACGGCGAATAAACTGCATTACCATAAAGAAACAGCAAAATAGAACATTCTGCCAAAAAACTGAAGGTAGTGGCTGCAAGTGTCAAAACCGGTGAATCGCGCACCAGACGCCCACCGAACCCATTGCAACTCTGTATATCCAAATCATCTGCTCCTTGAAAATATGACTATTTTACTTAAACAAACGACGAATAAACTGCATTACCATTCAGAAACAGCAAAATAAAACATTCTGCAAAAAAACTGAAGGTAGTGGATGTAAGTGTCAAAACCGGTGAATCGCGCACCAGACGCCCACCGAACCCATTGCAACTCTGTATATCGAAATCATCTGCTTCTTGAAAATATGACTACTTTACTTAAACAAACGGCGAATAAACTGCATTACCATTAAGAAACAGCAAAATAAAACATTCTGCCGGAAAAATGAAGGTAGTGGCAGCAAGTATCTAAACAGGTGAATCGCGCACCAGACGCCCACTGAACCTATTGCAACTATATACATCCAAATCATCTGCTCCTTGAAAATATGACTATTTTACTTATACAAACGACGAATAAACTGCATTACCATTCAGAAACAGCAAAATAAAACATTCTGCAAAAAAACTGAAGGTAGTGGATGTAAGAGTCAAAACCGGTGAATCGCGCACCAGACGCCCACCGAACCCATTGCAACTCTGTATATCCAAATCATCTGCTCTTTGAAAGTATGACTATTTTACTTAAACAAACGGCGAATGAACTGCATTACCATTAAGAAACAGCAAAATAAAACATTCTGCCGGAAAAATGAAGGAAGTGGCTGCAAGTGTCAAAACCGGTGAATCGCGCACCAGACGCCCACCGAACCTATTGCAACTATATACATCCAAATCATCTGCTCCTTGAAAATATGACTATTTTACTTAAACAAACGACGAATAAACTGCATTACCATAAAGAAACAGCAAAATAAAACAGTCAGCCGAAAAAATGAATGTATTGGCTACAAAAGTCAAAACCGGTGAATCACGCACCAGACGCACACCGGCCCATTGCAACTATATACATCCAAAATCCTCTGCTCCTTGAAAATATGACTATTTTACATAAACAAACGGCGAATAAACTGAATTACCATTAATAAACAGCAAAATAAAACATTCTGCCAGAAAAATGAAGGTAGTGGCTCCAAGTGTCAAAACCGGTGAATCGCGCACCAGATGCCCACCGAACCTATTGCAACTATATACATCCAAATCATCTGCTCCTTCAAAATATGACTATTTTACTTAAACAAACGACGAATAAACTGCATTACCATTCAGAAACAGCAAAATAAAACATTCTGCCGAAAAAACTGAAGGTAGTGGCTTCAAGTGTCAAAACCGGTGAATCGCGCACCAGACGCCCACCGAACCCATTGCAACTCTGTATATCCAAATCATCTGCTCCTTGAAAATCAGACTATTTTCCTTAAACAAACGGCGAAATAACTGCATTACCATTAAAAAACTGCAAAATAAAACATTCTGCCAAAAAACTGAAGGTAGTGTCTGCAAGTGTCAAAACCGGTGAATCGCGCACCAGACGCCCACCGAACCCATTGCAACTATATAAATCCAAATCATCTGCTCCTTGAAAATATGACTATTTTACTTAAACAAACGGCGATTAAACTGCATTACCATTCAGAAACAGCAAAATAAAACATTCTGCCGAAAAATTGAAGGTAGTGGCTACAAGTGTCAAAACCGGCGAATCGCGCACCAGACGCCCAACGGTTCATTGCAACTATATACATCCCAAATCATCTCCTCCTTGAAAATATGACTATTTTACTTAAAAAAACGGCGAATAAACTGCATTACCATTAAGAAACAGCAAAATAAAACATTATGCCGAAAAATTGAAGGTAGTGGCTACAAGTGTCAAAACCGGCGAATCGCGCACCAGACGCCCAACGGCCCATTGCAACTATATACATCCAAAATCATCTCCTCCTTGAAAATATGACTGTTTTACTTAAACAAACGACGAATAAACTGCATTACCATAAAGAAACAGCAAAATAAAACATTCTGCCGAAAAAATGAAGGTAGTGGCTACAAAAGTCAAAACCGGTGAATCACGCACCAGACGCACACCGGCCCATTGCAACTATATACATCCAAAATCATCTGCTCCTTGAAAATATGACTATTTTACTTAAACAAACGGCGAATCAACTGCATTACCATTCAGAAACAGCAAATTAAAACATTCTGCTAGAAAAATGAAGGTAGTGGCTCCAAGTGTCAAAACCGGTGAATCGCGCACCAGACACCCACCGAACCTATTGCAACTATATACATCCAAATCATCTGCTCCTTCAAAATATGACTATTTTACTTAAACAACAGGCGAATAAACTGCATTACCATTAAGAAACAGCAAAATAGAACATTCTGCCGAAAAATTGAAGGTAGTGGCTACAAGTGTCAAAACCGGCGAATCGCGCACCAGACGCCCAACGGTTCATTGCAACTATATACATCCAAAATCATCTCCTCCTTGAAAATATGACTATTTTACTTAAACAACAGGCGAATAAACTTGCTTACCATTAAGAAACAGCAAAATAGAACATTCTGCCAAAAAACTGAAGGTAGTGGCTGAAAGTGTCAAAACCGGTGAATCGCGCACCAGACGCCCACCGAACCCTTTGCAACTCTGTATATCCAAATCATCTGCTCATTGAAAATATGACTACTTTACTTAAACAAACGGCGAATAAACTGCATTACCATTAAGAAACAGCAAAATAAAACATTCTGCCGAAAAACTGAAGGTAGTGGCTGCAAGTGTCAAAACCGGTGAATCGCGCACCAGACGCCCACTGAACCCATTGCAACTCTGTATATCCAAATCATCTGCTCCCTGAAAATCTGACTATTTTACTTAAACAAACGGCGAAATAACTGCATTACCATTCAGAAACAGCAAAATAAAACATTCTGCCGAAAAATTGAAGGTAGTGGATACAAGTGTCAAAACCGGCGAATCGCGCACCAGACGCCGAACGGTTCATTGCAATTATATACATCCAAAATCATCTCCTCCTGGATAATATAACTATTTTACTTAAACAAACGGCGAATAAACTGCATTACAATTAAGAAACAGCAAAATAGAACATTCTGCCAAAAAACTGAAGGTAGTGGCTGCAAGTGTCAAAACCGGTGAATCGCGCACCAGACGCTCCCCGAACCCATTGCAACTCTGTATATCCAAATCATCTGCTACTTGAAAATATGACTACTTTACTTAAACAAACGGCGAATAAACTGCATTACCATTCAGAAACAGCAAAATAAAACATTCTGCCGAAAAATTGAAGGTAGGGGCTACAAGTGTCAAAACCGGCGAATCGCGCACCAGACGCCCAAGGGTTCATTGCAACTATATACATCCAAAATCATCTCCTCCTTGAAAATATGACTATTTTACTTAAACAAACGACGAATAAACTGCATTACCATAAAGAAACAGCAAAATAAAACATTCTGCCGAAAAAATGAAGGTAGTGGCTGCAAGTGTCAAAACCGGTGAATCGCGCACCAGACGCCCACCGAACCCATTGCAACTCTGTATATCCAAATCATCTGCTCCTTGAAAATAAGACTATTTTACTTAAACAAACGGAGAATAATCTGCATTACCATTCAGAAACAGCAACATAAAACATTCTGCCAAAAAACTGTAGGTAGTGTCTGCAAGTGTCAAAACCGTTGAATCGCGCACCAGATGCCCACCGAACCCATTGCAACTCTGTATATCCAAATCATGTGCTCCATGAGAATATGACTATTTTACTTAAACAAACGACGAATAAACTGCATTACCATTCAGAAACAGCAAAATAAAACATTCAGCCTAAAAACTGAAGGTAGTGGCTGCAAGTGTCAAAACCAGGGAATCGCGCACCAGACGCCCACCGAACCCATTGCAACTCTGTATATCCAAATCATCTGCTCCTTGAAAATCAGACTATTTTACTTAAACAAACGGAGAATCAACTACATTACCATTAAGAAACAGCAACATAAAACATTCTGCCAAAAAACTGAAGGTAGTGTCTGCATGTGTCAAAACCGGTGAATCGCGCACCAGACGCCCACCGAACCCAATGCAATTCTGTATATCCAAATCATCTGCTCCATGAAAATATGACTATTTTACTTAAACAAACAGCGAATAAACTGCATTACCATTAAGAAACGGCAAAATATAACATTTCGCCAAAAAACTGAAGGTAGTGGCTGCAAGTGTCAAAACCGGTGAATCGCGCACCAGACGCCCAACGGCCCATTGCAACTATATACATCCAAAATCATCTCCTCCTTGAAAATATGACTATTTTACATAAACAAACAGCGAATAAACTGCATTAGCATTCAGAAACAGCAAAATAGAACATTCTGCCAAAAAACTGAAGGTAGTGGCTGCAAGTGTCAAAACCGGTGAATCGCGCACCAGACGCCCACCAAACACATTGCAACTCTGTACATCCAAATCATCTGCTCCTTGAAAATATGACTACTTTACTTAAACAAACGGCGAATAAACTGCATTACCATTAAGAAACAGCAAAATAAAACATTCTGCTGCAAAATTGAAGGTAGTGGCTACATGTGTCAAAACCGGCGAATCGAGCACCAGACGCCCAACGGCCCATTGCAACTATATACATCCAAAATCATCTGCTCCTTGAAAATATGACTATTTTACATAAACAAACAACTAATAAGCTGCATTAGCATTCAGAAACAGCAAAATAAAACATTCTGGGGAAAAAATGAAGGTAGTGGCTATAAGTGTCAAAACCTGTAAATCGCGCACCAGACGCCCAACGGCCCATTGCAACTATATACATCCAAAATCATCTCCTCCATAAAAATATGACTACTTTACTTAAACAAACGACGATTAAACTGCATTTCCATAAAGAAACAGCAAAATAAAACATTCTGCCGAAAAAATGAAGGTAGTGGCTGCAAGTGTCAAAACCGGTGAATCGCGCACCAGACGCCCACCGAACCCATTGCAACTATATATATCCAAATCATCTCCCCTTTGAAAATATGACTATTTTACTTAAACAAACTGCGAATAAACTGCATTACCATTCAGAAACAGCAAAATAGAACATTCTGCAAAAAAACTGAAGGTAGTGGCTGCAAGTGTCAAAACCGGTGAATCGCGCACCAGACGCCCACCGAACCCATTGCAACTCTGTATATCCAAATAATCTGCTCCTTGAAAATATGACTACTTTACTGAAACAAACGGCGAATAAACTGCATTACCATTAAGAAACAGCAAAATAAAATATTCTGCCGCAAAATTGAAGGTAGTGGCTACAAGTGTCCAAACCGGCGAATCGAGCACCAGACGCCCAACGGCCCATTGCAACTATATACATCCAAAATCATCTGCTCCTTGAAAATATGATTAGTACACTTAAACAAACGGCGAATCAACTGCATTACCATTAAGAAACAGCAAAATAAAACATTCTGCTGAAAAACTGAAGGTAGTGGCTGCAAGTGTAAAAACCGGAGAATCGCGCACCAGACGCCCCCCGAACCCATTGCAACTATATATATCCAAATCATCTGCTCCTTGAAAATATGACTACTTTACTTAAACAACGGCGAATAAACTGCATTACCATTCAGAAACAGCAAAATAAAACATTCTGCCGAAAAAATGAAGGTAGTGGCTGCAAGTGTCAAAACCGGTGAATCGCGCACCAGACGCCCACCGAACCCATAGCAACTGTATACATCCAAATCATCTGCTCCTTGAAAATATGACTACTTTACTTAAACAAACGGCGAATAAACTGCATTACCATTCAGAAAGAGCAAAATAAAACATTCTGCCGAAAAAATGAAGGTCGTGGCTATAAGCGTCAAAACCTGTAAATCGCGCACTAGACGCCCACCGGCCCATATCAACTATATACATCCAAATCATCTGCTCCTTCAAAATATGACTATTTTACTTAAACAAACGACGAATAAACTGCATTACCATTCAGAAACAGCAAAATAAAACATTCTGCCGAAAAACTGAAGGTAGTGGCTTCAAGTGTCAAAACCGGTGAATCGCGAACCAGACGCCCACCGAACCCATTGCAACTCTGTATATCCTAATCATCTGCTCCTTGAAAATCATACTATTTTACTTAAACAAACGGCGAATCAACTGCATTACCATTAAAAATCTGCAAAATAAAACATTCTGCCAAAAAACTGAAGGTAGTGTCTGCAAGTGTCAAAACCGTTGAATCGCGCACCAGACGCCCACCGAACCCATTGCAACTCTGTATATCCAAATCATCTGCTCCTTGAAAATACGACTATTTTACTTAAACAAACAGCGAATAAACTGCATTACCATTAAGAAACAGCAAAATAAAACATTCTGCCAAAAAACTGAAGGTCGTGGCTGCAAGTGTCAAAACCGGGAAATCGCGCAGCAGACGCCCACCGAACCCATTGCAACACTGTATATCCAAATCATCTGCTTCTTGAAAATATGACTATTTTACTTAAACAAATGGCGAATGAACTGCATTACCATTAAGAAACAGCAAAATAAAACATTCTGAAGAAAAATTGAAAGTAGTGGCTACAAGTGTCAAAACCGGCGAATCGCGCACCAGACGCCCAACGGCCCATTGCAACTATATACATCCAAAATCATCTCCTCCTTGAAAATATGACTATTTTACTTAAAAAAAAACGGCGAATAAACTGCATTACCATTAAGAAACAGCAAAATAAAACATTATGCCGAAAAATTGAAGGTAGTGTCTCAAAGTGTCAAAACCGGTGAATCGCGCACCAGACGCCCACCGAACCTATTGCAACTATATACATCCAAATCATCTGCTCCTTCAAAATATGACTATTTTACTTAAACAAACGACGAATAAACTGCATTACCATTCAGAAACAGCAAAATAAAACATTCTGCCGAAAAATTGAAGGTAGTGGCTACAAGTGTCAAAACCGGCGAATCGCGCACCAGACGCCCAAGGGTTCATTGCAACTATATACATCCAAAATCATCTCCTCCTTGAAAATATGACTATTTTACTTAAAAAACGGCGAATAAACTGCATTACCATTCAGAAACAGCAAAATAATACATTATGCCGAAAAATTGAAGGTAGTGGCTACAAGTGTCAAAACCGGCGAATCGCGCACCAGACGCCCAACGGCCCAATGCAACTATATACATCCAAAATCATCTCCTCCTTGAAAATATGACTATTTTACTTAAACAAACGACGAATAAACTGCATTACCATAAAGAAACAGCAAAATAAAACATTCTGCCGAAAAAATGAAGGTAGTGGCTGCAAGTGTCAAAACCGGTGAATCGCGCACCAGACGCCCACCGAACCCATTGCAACTCTGTATATCCAAATCATCTGCTCCTTGAAAATAAGACTATTTTACTTAAACAAACGGAGAATAATCTGCATTACCATTCAGAAACAGCAACATAAAACATTCTGCCAAAAAACTGTAGGTAGTGTCTGCAAGTGTCAAAACCGGTGAATCGCGCACCAGATGCCCACCGAACCCATTGCAACTCTGTATATCCAAATCATCTGCTCCATGAGAATATGACTATTTTACTTAAACAAACAGCGAATAAACTGCATTACCATTAAGAAAAGGCAAAATATAACATTCTGCCAAAAAACTGAAGGTAGTGGCTCCAAGTGTCAAAACCGGTGAATCGCGCACCAGACGCCCACAGAACCTATTGCAACTATATACATCCAAATCATCTGCTCCTTTTAAATATGACTATTTTACTTAAACAAACGACGAATAAAATGCATTACCATTCAGAAACAGCAAAATAAAACATTCAGCCTAAAAACTGAAGGTAGTGGCTGCAAGTGTCAAAACCAGGGAATCGCGCACCAGACGCCCACCGAACCCATTGCAACTCTGTATATCCAAATCATCTGCTCCTTGAAAATCAGACTATTTTACTTAAACAAACGGAGAATCAACTGCATTACCATTAAGAAACAGCAACATAAAACATTCTGTCAAAAAACTGAAGGTAGTGTCTGCATGTGTCAAAACCGGTGAATCGCGCACCAGACGCCCACCGAACCCATTGCAATTCTGTATATCCAAATCATCTGCTCCATGAAAATATGACTATTTTACTTAAACAAACAGCGAATAAACTGCATTACCATTAAGAAACGGCAAAATATAACATTTCGCCAAAAAAATGAAGGTAGTGGCTCCAAGTGTCAAAACCGGTGAATCGCGCACCAGACGCCCACCGAACCTATTGCAACTATATACATCCAAATCATCTGCTCCTTGAAAATATGACTATTTTACTGAAACAAACGACGAATAAACTGCATTACCATTCAGAAACAGCAAAATAAAACATTCTGCCGAAAAATTGAAGGTAATGGCTGCAAGTGTCAAAACCGGTGAATCGCGCACCAGACGCCCACCCAACCCATTGCAACTATATATATCCAAATCATCTGCTCCTTGAAAATATGACTATTTTACTTAAACAAACGGCGAATAAACTGCATTACCATTCAGAAACAGCAAAATAAAACATTCTGCCGAAAAATTGAAGGTAGTGTCTACAAGTGTCAAAACCGGCGAATCGCGCACCAGACGCCCAACGGCCCATTGCAACTATATACAATCCAAAATAATCTCCTCCTTGAAAATATGACTATTTTACTTAAACAAACGGCGAATAAACTGCATTACCATTAAGAAACAGCAAAATAGAACATTCTGCCAAAAAACTGAAGGTAGTGGCTGCAAGTGTCAAAACCGGTGAATCACGCACCAGACGCCCACCGAACCCATTGCAACTCTGTATATCCAAATCATCTGCTCCTTAAAAATGTGACTACTTTACTTAAACAAACAGCGAATAAACTGCATTACCATTAAGAAACAGCAAAATAGAACATTCTGCCGCAAAATTGAAGGTAGTGGCTACAAGTGTCAAAACCGGCGAATCGCGCACCAGACGCCCAACGGCCCATTGCAACTATATACATCCAAAATCATCTCCTCCTTGAAAATATGACTATTTTACTTAAAAAACGGCGAATAAACTGCATTACCATTCAGAAACACCAAAATAATACATTATGCCGAAAAATTGAAGGTAGTGGCTACAAGTGTCAAAACCGGCGAATCGCACACCAGACGCCCAACGGCCCAATGCAACTATATACATCCAAAATCATCTCCTCCTTGAAAATATGACTATTTTACTTAAACAAACGACGAATAAACTGCATTACCATAAAGAAACAGCAAAATAAAACATTCTGCCGAAAAAATGAAGGTAGTGGCTGCAAGTGTCAAAACCGGTGAATCGCGCACAAGACGCCCACCGAACCCATTGCAACTCTGTATATCCAAATCATCTGCTCCTTGAAAATAAGACTATTTTACTTAAACAAACGGAGAATAATCTGCATTACCATTCAGAAACAGCAACATAAAACATTCTGCCAAAAAACTGTAGGTAGTGTCTGCAAGTGTCAAAACCGGTGAATCGCGCACCAGATGCCCACCGAACCCATTGCAACTCTGTATATCCAAATCATCTGCTCCATGAGAATATGACTATTTTACTTAAACAAACAGCGAATGAACTGCATTACCATTAAGAAAAGGCAAAATATAACATTCTGCCAAAAAACTGAAGGTAGTGGCTCCAAGTGTCAAAACCGGTGAATCGCGCACCAGACGCCCACAGAACCTATTGCAACTATATACATCCAAATCATCTGCTCCTTTTAAATATGACTATTTTACTTAAACAAACGACTAATAAACTGCATTACCATTCAGAAACAGCAAAATAAAACATTCAGCCTAAAAACTGAAGGTAGTGGCTGCAAGTGTCAAAACCAGGGAATCGCGCACCAGACGCCCACCGAACCCATTGCAACTCTGTATATCCAAATCATCTGCTCCTTGAAAATCAGACTATTTTACTTAAACAAACGGAGAATCAACTGCATTACCATTAAGAAACAGCAACATAAAACATTCTGCCAAAAAACTGAAGGTAGTGTCTGCATGTGTCAAAACCGGTGAATCGCGCACCAGACGCCCACCGAACCCATTGCAATTCTGTATATCCAAATCATCTGCTCCATGAAAATATGACTATTTTACTTAAACAAACAGCGAATAAACTGCATTACCATTAAGAAACGGCAAAATATAACATTTCGCCAAAAAAATGAAGGTAGTGGCTCCAAGTGTCAAAACCGGTGAATCGCGCACCAGACGCCCACCGAACCTATTGCAACTATATACATCCAAATCATCTGCTCCTTGAAAATATGACTATTTTACTGAAACAAACGACGAATAAACTGCATTACCATTCAGAAACAGCAAAATAAAACATTCTGCCGAAAAATTGAAGGTAGTGGCTGCAAGTGTCAAAACCGGTGAATCGCGCACCAGACGCCCACCCAACCCATTGCAACTATATATATCCAAATCATCTGCTCCTTGAAAATATGACTATTTTACTTAAACAAACGGCGAATAAACTGCATTACCATTAAGAAACAGCAAAATAAAACATTCTGCCGAAAAATTGAAGGTAGTGGCTACAAGTGTCAAAACCGGCGAATCGCGCACCAGACGCCCAACGGCCCATTGCAACTATATACATCCAAAATAATCTCCTCCTTGAAAATATGACTATTTTACTTAAACAAACGGCGAATAAACTGCATTACCATTAAGAAACAGCAAAATAGAACATTCTGCCAAAAAACTGAAGGTAGTGGCTGCAAGTGTCAAAACCGGTGAATCGCGCACCAGACGCCCACCGAACCCATTGCAACTCTGTATATCCAAATCATCTGCTCCTTAAAAATGTGACTACTTTACTTAAACAAACAGCGAATAAACTGCATTACCATTAAGAAACAGCAAAATAGAACATTCTGCCGCAAAATTGAAGGTAGTGGCTACAAGTGTCAAAACCGGCGAATCGAGCAAAAGACGCCCAACGGCCCATTGCAACTATATACATCCAAAATCATCTGCTCCTTGAAAATATGATTAGTATACTTAAACAAACGGCGAATCAACTGCATTACCATTCAGAAACAGCAAAATAAAACATTCTGCCGACAAACTGAAGGTAGTGGCTGCAAGTGTCAAAACCGGTGAATCGCGCACCAGACGAAAATATGACTATTTTACTTAAACAAACGGCGAATAAACTGCATTACCATTCAGAAACAGCAAAATAAAACATTCTGCCGAAAAATTGAAGTTAGTGGCTACAAGTGTCAAAACCGGCGAATCGCGCACCAGACGCCCAACGGCCCATTGCAACTATATACATCCAAAATCATCTCCTCCTTTAAAATATGACTATTTTACTTAAACAAACGGCGAATAAACTGCATTACCATTAAGAAACAGCAAAATAGAACATTCTGCCAAAAAACTGAAGGTAGTGGCTGCAAGTGTCAAAACCGGTGAATCGCGCACCAGACGCCCACCGAACCCATTGCAACTCTGTATATCTAAAACATCTGCTCCTTGAAAATATGACTACTTTACTTAAACAAACGGCGAATAAACAGCATTACCATTAAGAAACAGCAAAATAGAACATTCTGCCAAAAAACTGAAGGTAGTGGCTGCAAGTGTCAAAACCGGTGAATCGCGCACCAGACGCCCAACGGCCCATTGCAACTATATACATCCAAAATCATCTCCTCCTTGAAAATATGACTATTTTACATAAACAAACAGCGAATAAACTGCATTAGCATTCAGAAACAGCAAAATAGAACATTTTGCCAAAAAACTGAAGGTAGTGGCTGCAAGTGTCAAAACCGGTGAATCGCGCACCAGACGCCCACCGAACACATTGCAACTCTGTACATCCAAATCATCTGCTCCTTGAAAATATGACTACTTTACTTAAACAAACGGCGAATAAACTGCATTACCATTAAGAAACAGCAAAATAAAACATTCTGCCGCAAAATTGAAGGTAGTGGCTACATGTGTCAAAACCGGCGAATCGAGCACCAGACGCCCAACGGCCCATTGCAACTATATACATCCAAAATCATCTGCTCCTTGAAAATATGATTAGTACACTTAAACAAACGGCGAATCAACTGCATTACCATTAAGAAACAGCAAAATAAAACATCCTGCCGAAAAACTGAAGGTAGTGGCAGCAAGTGTCAAAACCGGAGAATCGCGCACCAGACGCCCCCCGAACCCATTGCAACTATATATATCCAAATCATCTGCTCCTTGAAAATATGACTACTTTACTTAAACAACGGCGAATAAACTGCATTACCATTCAGAAACAGCAAAATAAAACATTCTGCCGAAAAAATGAAGGTAGTGGCTGCAAGTGTCAAAACCGGTGAATCGCGCACCAGACGCCCACCGAACCCATAGCAACTGTATACATCCAAATCATCTGCTCCTTGAAAATATGACTACTTTACTTAAACAAACGGCGAATAAACTGCATTACCATTCAGAAAGAGCAAAATAAAACATTCTGCCGAAAAAATGAAGGTCGTGGCTATAAGCGTCAAAACCTGTAAATCGCGCACTAGACGCCCACCGGCCCATATCAACTATATACATCCAAATCATCTGCTCCTTCAAAATATGACTATTTTACTTAAACAAACGACGAATAAACTGCATTACCATTCAGAAACAGCAAAATAAAACATTCTGCCGAAAAACTGAAGGTAGTGGCTTCAAGTGTCAAAACCGGTGAATCGCGCACCAGACGCCCACCGAACCCATTGCAACTCTGTATATCCTAATCATCTGCTCCTTGAAAATCATACTATTTTACTTAAACAAACGGCGAATCAACTGCATTACCATTAAAAAACTGCAAAATAAAACATTCTGCCAAAAAACTGAAGGTAGTTTCTGCAAGTGTCAAAACCGGTGAATCGCACACCAGACGCCCACCGAACCCATTGCAACTCTGTATATCCAAATCATCTGCTCCTTGAAAATATGACTATTTTACTTAAACAAACAGCGAATAAACTGCATTACCATTAAGAAACAGCAAAATAAAACATTCTGCCAAAAAACTGAAGGTCGTGGCTGCAAGTGTCAAAACCGGTAAATCGCGCAGCAGACGCCCACCGAACCCATTGCAACACTGTATATCCAAATCATCTGCTTCTTGAATATATGACTATTTTACTTAAACAAATGGCGAATAAACTGCATTACCATTAAGAAACAGCAAAATAAAACATTCTGAAGAAAAATTGAAGGTAGTGGCTACAAGTGTCAAAACCGGCGAATCGCGCACCAGACGCCCAACGGCCCATTGCAACTATATACATCCAAAATCATCTCCTCCTTGAAAATATGACTATTTTACTTAAAAAAACGGCGAATAACCTGCATTACCATTAAGAAGCAGCAAAATAAAACATTATGCCGAAAAATTGAAGGTAGTGGCTCAAAGTGTCAAAACCGGTGAATCGCGCACCAGACGCCCACCGAACCTATTGCAACTATATACATCCAAATCATCTGCTCCTTCAAAATATGACTATTTTACTTAAACAAACGACGAATAAACTGCATTACCATTCAGAAACAGCAAAATAAAACATTCTGCCGAAAAACTGAAGGTAGTGGCTGCAAGTGTCAAAACCGGTGAATCGCGCACCAGACGCCCACCGAACCCATTGCAACCTTGTATATCCTAATCATCTGCTCCTTGAAAATCATACTATTTTACTTAAACAAACGGCGAATCAACTGTATTACCATTAAAAAACTGCAAAATAAAACATTCTGCCAAAAAACAGAAGGTAGTGTCTGCAAGTGTCAAAACCGGTGAATCGCGCACCAGACGCCCACCGAACCTATTGCAACTATATACATCCAAATCATCTGCTCCTTGAAAATATGACTATTTTACTGAAACAAACGACGAATAAACTGCATTACCATTCAGAAACAGCAAAATAAAACATTCTGCCGAAAAATTGAAGGTAGTGGCTGCAAGTGTCAAAACCGGTGAATCGTGCACCAGACGCCCACCCAACCCATTGCAACTATATATATCCAAATCATCTGCTCCTTGAAAATATGACAATTTTACTTAACCAAACGGCGAATAAACTGCATTACCATTAAGAAACAGCAAAATAAAACATTCTGCCGAAAAATTGAAGGTAGTGGCTACAAGTGTCAAAACCGGCGAATCGCGCACCAGACGCCCAACGGCCCATTGCAACTATATACATCCAATATAATCTCCTCCTTGAAAATATGACTATTTTACTTAAACAAACGGCGAATAAACTGCATTACCATTAAGAAACAGCAAAATAGAACATTCTGCCAAAAAACTGAAGGCAGTGGCTGCAAGTGTCAAAACCGGTGAATCGCGCACCAGACGCCCACCGAACCCATTGCAACTCTGTATATCCAAATCATCTGCTCCTTAAAAATGTGACTACTTTACTTAAACAAACAGCGAATAAACTGCATTACCATTAAGAAACAGCAAAATAGAACATTCTGCCGCAAAATTGAAGGTAGTGGCTACAAGTGTCAAAACCGGCGAATCGAGCAAAAGACGCCCAACGGCCCATTGCAACTATATACATCCAAAATCATCTGCTCCTTGAAAATATGATTAGTATACTTAAACAAACGGCGAATCAACTGCATTACCATTCAGAAACAGCAAAATAAAACATTCTGCCGAAAAACTGAAGGTAGTGGCTGCAAATGTCAAAACCGGTGAATCGCGCACCAGACGCCCACCGAACCCATTGCAACTATATATATACAAATCATCTGCTCCTTGAAAATATGACTACTTTACTTAAACAAACGGCGAATCAACTGCATTACCATTCAGAAACAGCAAAATAAAACATTCTGCCGAAAAACTGAAGGTTGTGGCTGCAAGTGTCAAAACTGGTGAATCGCGCACCAGACGAAAATATGACTATTTTACTTAAACAAACGGCGAATAAACTGCATTACCATTCAGAAACAGCAAAATAAAACATTCTGCCGAAAAATTGAAGTTAGTGGCTACAAGTGTCAAAACCGGCGAATCGCGCACCAGACGCCCAACGGCCCATTGCAACTATATACATCCAAAATCATCTCCTCCTTGAAAATATGACAATTTTACTTAAACAAACGGCGAATAAACTGCATTACCATTAAGAAACAGCAAAATAGAACATTCTGCCAAAAAACTGAAGGTAGTGGCTGCAAGTGTCAAAACCGGTGAATCGCGCACCAGACGCCCACCGAACCCATTGCAACTCTGTATATCTAAAACATCTGCTCCTTGAAAATATGACTACTTTACTTAAACAAACGGCGAATAAACAGCATTACCATTAAGAAACAGCAAAATAGAACATTCTGCCAAAAAACTGAAGGTAGTGGCTGCAAGTGTCAAAACCGGTGAATCGCGCACCAGACGCCCAACGGCCCATTGCAACTATATACATCCAAAATCATCTCCTCCTTGAAAATATGACTATTTTACATAAACAAACAGCGAATAAACTGCATTAGCATTCAGAAACAGCAAAATAGAACATTCTGCCAAAAAACTGAAGGTAGTGGCTGCAAGTGTCAAAACCGGTGAATCGCGCACCAGACGCCCACCGAACACATTGCAACTCTGTACATCCAAATCATCTGCTCCTTGAAAATATGACTACTTTACTTAAACAAACAGCGAATAAACTGCATTACCATTCAGAAACAGCAAAATAAAACATTCTGCCGCAAAATTGAAGGTAGTGGCTACATGTGTCAAAACCGGCGAATCGAGCACCAGACGCCCAACGGCCCATTGCAACTATATACATCCAAAATCATCTGCTCCTTGAAAATATGATTAGTACACTTAAACAAACGGCGAATCAACTGCATTACCATTAAGAAACAGCAAAATAAAACATCCTGCCGAAAAACTGAAGGTAGTGGCTGCAAGTGTCAAAACCGGAGAATCGCGCACCAGACGCCCCCCGAACCCATTGCAACTATATATATCCAAATCATCTGCTCCTTGAAAATATGACTACTTTACTTAAACAACGGCGAATAAACTGCATTACCATTCAGAAACAGCAAAATAAAACATTCTGCCGAAAAAATGAAGGTAGTGGCTGCAAGTGTCAAAACCGGTGAATCGCGCACCAGACGCCCACCGAACCCATAGCAACTGTATACATCCAAATCATCTGCTCCTTGAAAATATGACTACTTTACTTAAACAAACGGCGAATAAACTGCATTACCATTCAGAAAGAGCAAAATAAAACATTCTGCCGAAAAAATGAAGGTCGTGGCTATAAGCGTCAAAACCTGTAAATCGCGCACTAGACGCCCACCGGCCCATATCAACTATATACATCCAAATCATCTGCTCCTTCAAAATATGACTATTTTACTTAAACAAACGACGAATAAACTGCATTACCATTCAGAAACAGCAAAATAAAACATTCTGCCGAAAAACTGAAGGTAGTGGCATCAAGTGTCAAAACCGGTGAATCGCGCACCAGACGCCCACCGAACCCATTGCAACTCTGTATATCCTAATCATCTGCACCTTGAAAATCATACTATTTTACTTAAACAAACGGCGAATCAACTGCATTACCATTAAAAAACTGCAAAATAAAACATTCTGCCAAAAAACTGAAGGTAGTTTCTGCAAGTGTCAAAACCGGTGAATCGCACACCAGACGCCCACCGAACCCATTGCAACTCTGTATATCCAAATCATCTGCTCCTTGAAAATATGACTATTTTACTTAAACAAACAGCGAATAAACTGCATTACCATTAAGAAATAGCAAAATAAAACATTCTGCCAAAAAACTGAAGGTCGTGGCTGCAAGTGTCAAAACCGGTAAATCGCGCAGCAGACGCCCACCGAACCCATTGCAACACTGTATATCCAAATCATCTGCTTCTTGAAAATATGACTATTTTACTTAAACAAATGGCGAATGAACTGCATTACCATTAAGAAACAGCAAAATAAAACATTATGCCGAAAAATTGAAGGTAGTGGCTCAAAGTGTCAAAACCGGTGAATCGCGCACCAGACGCCCACCGAACCTATTGCAACTATATACATCCAAATCATCTGCTCCTTCAAAATATGACTATTTTACTTAAACAAACGACGAATAAACTGCATTACCATTCAGAAACAGCAAAATAAAACATTCTGCCGCAAAATTGAAGGTAGTGGCTACATGTGTCAAAACCGGCGAATCGAGCACTAGTCGCCCAACTATATACATCCAAAATAATCTGCTCCTTGCAAATATGACTATTTTACAGAAACAAACAGCGAATAAACTGCATTAGCATTCAGAAACAGGAAAATAAAACATTCTGACGAAAAAATGAAGGTAGTGGCTATAATTGTCAAAACCTGTAAATCGCGCACCAGACGCCCAACGGCCAGTTGCAACTATATACATCCAAAATCATCTCCTCCTTGAAAATATGACTTCTTTACTTAAACAAACGGCGAATAAACTGCATTACCATTCAGAAACAGCAAAATAAAACATTCTGCCGGAAAAATGAAGGTAGTGGCAGTAAGTGTTAAAACCGGTGAATCGCGCACCAGACGCCCACCGAACCTATTGCAACTATATACATCCAAATCATCTGCTCCTTGAAAATATGACTATTTTACTTAAACAAACGGCGAATAAACTGCATTACCATTAAGAAACAGCAAAATAAAACATTCTGCCGAAAAATTGAAGGTAGTGGCTACAAGTGTCAAAACCGGCGAATCGCGCACCAGACGCCCAACGGCCCATTGCAACTATATACATCCAAAATCATCTCCTCCTTGAAAATATGACTATTTTACTGAAAAAAAACGACGAATAAAATGCATTACCTTTCAGAAACAGCAAAGTAAAACATTCTGCCGAAAAACTGAAGTTAGTGGCTGCAAGTGTCAAAACCGGTGAATCGCGCACCAGACGCCCAACGAACCCATTGCAACTCTGTATATCCAAATCATCTGCTCCTTGAAAATATGACTACTTTACTTAAACAAACGGCGAATAAACTGCATTACCATTAAGAAACAGCAAAATAAAACATTCTGCCGCAAAATTGAAGGTAGTGGCTACATGTGTCAAAACCGGCGAATCGAGCACTAGTCGCCCAACTATATACATCCAAAATAATCTGCTCCTTGCAAATATGACTATTTTACAGAAACAAACAGCGAATAAACTGCATTAGCATTCAGAAACAGGAAAATAAAACATTCTGACGAAAAAATGAAGGTAGTGGCTATAATTGTCAAAACCTGTAAATCGCGCACCAGACGCCCAACGGCCAGTTGCAACTATATACATCAAAAATCATCTCCTCCTTGAAAATATGACTTCTTTACTTAAACAAACAGCGAATAAACTGCATTACCATTCAGAAACAGCAAAATAAAACATTCTGCCGGAAAAATGAAGGTAGTGGCAGTAAGTGTTAAAACCGGTGAATCGCGCACCAGACGCCCACCGAACCTATTGCAACTATATACATCCAAATCATCTGCTCCTTGAAAATATGACTATTTTACTTAAACAAACGGCGAATAAACTGCATTACCATTAAGAAACAGCAAAATAAAACATTCTGCCGAAAAACTGAAGGTAGTGGCTGCAAGTGTCAAAACCGGTGAATCGCGCACCAGACGCCCACCGAACCCATTGCAACTATATATATACAAATCATCTCCTCCTTGAAAATATGACTACTTTACTTAAACAAACGGCGAATAAACTGCATTACCATTAAGAAACAGCAAAATAAAACATTCTGCCGCAAAATTGAAGGTAGTGGCTACATGTGTCAAAACCGGCGAATTGAGCACCAGACGCCCAACGGCCCATTGCAACTATATACATCCAAAATCATCTGCTCCTTGAAAATATGACTATTTTACATAAACAAACGGCGAATAAACTGCATTACCATTCAGAAACAGCAAAATAAAACATTCTGCCGAAAAATTGAAGGTAGTGGCTACAAGTGTCAAAATCGGCGAATCGCGCACCAGACGCCCACCGAACCCATTGCAACTCTGTACATCCAAATCATCTGCTCCTTGAAAATATGACTACTTTACTTAAACAAACGGCGAATAAGCTGCATTAGCATTCAGAAACAGCAAAATAAAACATTCTGCCGAAAAAATGAAGGTAGTGGCTATAAGTGTCAAAACCTGTAAATCGCGCACCAGACGCCCAACGGCCCATTGCAACTATATACTTCCAAAATCATCTCCTCCTTGAAAATATGACTATTTTACTTAAACAAACGGCGAATAAACTGCATTACCATTCAGAAACAGCAAAATAAAACATTCTGCCGAAAAATTGAAGGTAGTGGCTACAAGTGTCAAAATCGGCGAATCGCGCACCAGACGCCCAGCGGCCCATTGCTACTATATACATCCAAAATCATCTCCTCCATCAAAATATGACTACTTTACTTAAACAAACGACGAATAAACTGCATTACCATAAAGAAACAGCTAAATAAAACATTCTGCCGCAAAATTGAAGGTAGTGGCTACAAGTGTCAAAACCGGCGAATCGAGCAAATGACGCCCAACGGCCCATTGCAACTATATACATCCAAAATCATCTCCTCCTTGAAAATATGACTATTTTACTTAAACAAACGACGAATAAACTGCATTACCATTCAGAAACAGCAAAATAAAACATTCCGCCAAAAACTGAAGGTAGTCGCTTCAAGTGTCAAAACCGGTGAATCGCGCACCAGACGCCCACCGAACCCTTTGCAACTCTGTATATCCAAATCATCTGCTCCTTGAAAATCAGACTATTTTCTTTAAACAAACGGCGAAATAACTGGATTACCATTAAAAAACTGCAAAATAAAACATTCTGCCAAAAAACTGAAGGTAGTGTCTGCAAGTGTCAAAACCGGTGAATCGCGCACCAGACGCCCACCGAACCTATTGCAACTATATTCATCCAAATCATGTGCTCCTTGAAAATATGACTATTTTACTTAAACAAACGACGAATAAACTGCATTACCATTCAGAAACAGCAAAATAAAACATTCTGCCGAAAAATTGACGGTAGTGGCTACAAGTGTCAAAACCGGCGAATCGCGCACCAGACGCCCAACGGCCCATTGCAACTATATACATCCAAAATCATCTCCTCCTTGAAAATATTACTATTTTACTTAAACAAACGGCGAATAAACTGAATTACCATTAAGAAACAGCAAAATAGAACATTCTGCCAAAAAACTGAAGGTAGTGACTGCAAGTGTCAAAACCGGTGAATCGCGCACCAGACGCCCACCGAACCCATTGCAACTCTGTATATCCAAATCATCTGCTCCTTAAAAATGTGACTACTTTACTTAAACAAACGGCGAATAAACTGCATTACCATTAAGAAACAGCAAAATAGAAAATTCTGCCGCAAAATTGAAGGTTGTGGCTACAAGTGTCAAAACCGGCGAATCGAGCACCAGACGCCCAACGGCCCATTGCAACTATATACATCCAAAATCATCTGCTCCTTTAAAATATGATTAGTATACTTAAACAAACGGCGAATCAACTGCATTACCATTCAGAAACAGCAAAATAAAACATTCAGCCGAAAAGCTGAAGGTAGTGGCTCCAAGTGTCAAAACCGGTGAATCGCGCACCAGACGCCCACCGAACCTATTGCAACTATATACATTCAAATCATCTGCGCCTTCAAAATATGACTATTGTACTTAAACAAAAGACGAATAAACTGCATTACCATTCAGAAACAGCAAAATAAAACATTCTGCCGAAAAACTGAAGGTAGTGGCTGCAAGTGTCAAAACCGGTGAATCGCGCACCAGACGCCCACCGAACCCATTGCAACTCTGTACATCCAAATCATCTGCTCCTTGAAAATATGACTACTTTACTTAAACAAACGGCGAATAAACTGCATTACCATTCAGAAACAGCAAAATAAAACATTCTGCCGAAAAATTGAAGGTAGTGGCTATAAGTGTCAAAACCTGTAAATCGCGCACCAGACGCCCAACGGCCCATTGCAACTATATACATCCAAAATCATCTCCTTCTTGAAAATATGACTATTTTACTTAAACAAACGGCGAATAAACTGCATTACCATTCAGAAACTGCAAAATAAAACAGTCTGCCGAAAAATTGAAGGTAGTGGCTACAAGTGTCAAAATCGGCGAATCGCGCACCAGACGCCCAGCGGCCCATTGCAACTATATACATCCAAAATCATCTCCTCCATAAAAATATGACTACTTTACTTAAACAAACGGCGAATAAACTGCATTACCATACAGAAACAGCAAAATAAAACATTCTGCCGAAAAAATGAAGGTAGTGGCTGCAAGTGTCAAAACCGGTGAATCGCGCACCAGACGCCCGCCGAATCCATTGCAACTATATATATACAAATCATCTCCCCCCTGAAAATATGACTATTTTACTTAAACAAACTGCGAATAAACTGCATTACCATTAAGAAACAGCAAAATAGAACATTCTGCCAAAAAACTGAAGGTAGTGGCTGCAAGTGTCAAAACCGGTGAATCGCGCACCAGACGCCCACCGAACCCATTGCAACTCTGTATATCCAAATAATCTGCTCCTTGTAAATGTGACTACTTTACTTAAACAAACGGCGAATAAACTGCATTACCATTAAGAAACAGCAAAATAAAACATTCTGCCGCAAAATTGAAGGTAGTGGCTACAAGTGTCAAAACCGGCGAATCGAGCACCAGACGCCCAACGGCCCATTGCAACTATATACATCCAATATCATCTGCTCCTTGAAAATATGATTAGTATACTTAAACAAACGGCGAATCAACTGCATTACCATTAAGAAACGGCAAAATAAAACATTCTGCCGAAAAACTGAAGGTAGTGGCTGCAAGTGTCAAAACCGGAGAATCGCGCACCAGACGCCCACCGAACCAATTGCAACTATAAATATCCAAATCATCTGCTGCTTGAAAATATGACTACTTTACTTAAACAACGGCGAATAAACTGCATTACCATTAAGAAACAGCAAAATAAAACATTCTGCCGCAAAATTGAAGGTAGTGGCTACAAGTGTCAAAACCGGCGAATCGAGCACCAGACGCCCAACGGCCCATTGCAACTATATAAATCCAAAATCCTCTCCTCCTTGAAAATATGACTATTTTACTTAAAAAAACGGTGAATAAACTGCATTACTATTAAGAAACAGCAAAATAAAAAAATTATGCCGAAAAAGTGAAGGTAGTGGCTCCAAGTGTCAAAACCGTTGAATCGCGCACCAGACGCCCACCGAACCTATTGCAACTATATACATCCAAATCATCTGCTCCTTCAAAATATGACTAT